>MU001501.1:1394078-1420806 GCA_010093485.1 Karstenula rhodostoma CBS 690.94
GATCTTAATCTTTCTTTATAAAATTAAGAAACTTTATATAATATATATATAATAGTATATAGCTAACTATTTAGAAAAATTCTAAATAAAAATATAGAGCCCTATATAATTATACTAGAGTAAAATACTCTAATCTAGTCTATAACTATATAAGTTTAATAGAAATTTTTTTAAAAATATAAAGAATATTTTTTTTATTTTTTTTTTTTTTTTTTTAAACTAATTTATTTTTTTCTTTCTTTTTATAGATATAGGTATTCTTATAGTTTTTAGAAATTATTAAGACTCTAGATTATACTTAAAGGGGGGTAGTATAAGGGTTAATTTAATTTAAAATTAAATTTCTTTATAAAATATTTATTTATTTTTAAATTTAGACTTTATCTAGTAGTTTATATATAGATTAGTTAGTAGATTTTAAATATTTAGTATATAAAGAGTTCCTCTCTAGAATTCTCTCTATCTTAGTATTTTAAGTTTAGTCTTAAATTATATAGTTTCTTTTATCTATTTAATTCTAAGAGTATTTACCCTATTTAGCTATATCCTGGCCTTATAGCGAAGAATTGGACACGGAGTCTATGTTCATCGACACTCCATTTCTGAGAGCAATTCACGACGGAATCTTCGACGACAAAAAAGACAGTCTCTTCCAACTCGCAACGGCCAAAGAGTTCAAGGCCGACATTGACGAATTTGTCAATTACCGTGTCCACCAGCGGATCATCCAAGCTTCAGACGAGATGGAAAAGATACTACATGTAAGTCTTCCCCTCTATTCCTAACATCTTGTATGTATTTTGTTGACACACGAGAAGCCAGACGTCGCACCAACGGCAGCGCCAGCGCCAGCTGTCGAAGCCAAAGAAGAAGTGATTGATCCAGAGGATCTCAGATTCCGACAACTCATGGGCCTCAACCCCTTCTATCTGCTCAACGTCCATGCAGATGAAGGCGCAGCCGCGATGAAGAAGGCAGTACTGAAGCCTGGCGTTTTGCAAAGCGATATCCAGGTGACGGAAGACGATCTAGAGAGGATGGATAGGATGGGCTGGAAAGTCAAGCTCCCGCCCTTCCCCTACCCGATTCGTGTGTTCCCGTTGTAGGGATGCAACTTAGCTTGGGCGTGGGCAGGGAACATGCCACCGGGGACGCGCAGAGATGGGTCACACGGTCGAGGTGGAAATGGAGAGACCCATGACATTGTCCTTTGTGCACCGGTTAGGATGATGCCCAGTTAGGATGATGCCCGGGTAGGATGATTCCCGGTTAGGATGATTCCCGGTTAGGATGATGCTCGTAGCCGCCATGCACGTATGTGAGCCGTCGTCATGACACCAGGAATATAGCAAACAATGCAGCTCAAATGGTTCTAACATGTAAAGAGTTGCGTGGTGTTACGTAATGCTATGCCCATATTCGCGTTTGAAGCCACAGCCATGTTTTCGGAACCAAGCGTGTTCGCCCGCCCGCCTTCACCTGCACGTGTTTGAAGCCAGTGGCGAGGTCTGTGCGTTTCTCTTCGACTGTAAGCTCCATCGAGCCTTTACCTCACTCTGCCCACTCTCTGCCTCTTTATCTCTCCAACTCTCTACCTCTTTACCTCTCCATCTGCCTCTCTGCCCTCTATCTGCCCCTCTGTCTACTCCACAGCCTGCCCCGCGCAGACGTGTTCGCCCGCCTCCACCTTCGAGCCAGTGGCGAGGTCAGTTCCACTGCAAGCGCCCCTCTCCGGTCCGCACCCACCAAAGGCGGGACAAGTCCAAGGCGGCGACACCAAAGCAGGCGAGCAAAAGGGAGCGCCAGATCACCAACGATAGCCACTCCCAATACTTCACCATGACCGGAAACGTACCAGTGCCCTTGATCGAATGGGAAGACGTGCAGAACTGGACAGCCAGGACTCTTCCAATGCTGTTTTACAGCAGGATTCTCGACGAAGACCCATGGATGCTCCTTTGGAGCGTACCGCGGGGAATAGTCCTCCAGCAGGAAGTCGCGGAGTTGGTTGAGACCGCGCTCACGAGGCTGGAGGCGCAAGGCTACCCAGTTCGAGAGGACGTGTGGCTATTCTGGACTTGGAACTGGACCGTGCCCCCAGATATTCCTGCGGATGCTCGCAACAGCCCACATATCCCCCGCAGCTCACAAGTCATCAAACTCAAGGGATATCCTCATGTCACGAATCAGGATGTGAAGGATATGAAGCGTGAGACCAGGAGAATCAGCGTGGTGTTCACAGGCCTGGCATCCATCCATCGCGATCACCCAGACAATATCAAGGTGGCAAGAGAGAGCCTGAAGCGCAAGCTCCCCCACGATGAGGTATGTGTGATCCAATTTCTGTTTACTGTTTCTTGGGTTAACATGGAACTTCTAGGGCACGACACGGTCATACAAATCCATAGATGAAGAATGCGAAATCATTCTAAATGCCAAGCGACAGAAGACACGTCAGAAATCCACACTCGCCAAAAACAAAGAAAAAGAATTGAATGAGCTGAAAGAACTGAAAGCGTCCCTAGAACAGAGGGCGGTCGATGCCGAAAAGAAGCTCGAGGAAGAGAAAGAACAGCTCGAGCAGAAGGTGGAGCTCCAAGAGAAGCAGAACCAAAGCATCAAGCAAAGTCTAGAAGAGAAGGGCACGGAGCTATCGTCTCGCGATGATGTGATGCGGAAAGCCTTCGCTAATATAAGGGGATTTCTTGCAGATTTGCATGCAGAGGACGAAAAATTCATGATCTTTTCCCCAGGAGGTTTTTTCATGAAGGTGTGTCAATCAAAGCTCGCACGCGAAGGCTGGCACATCGATCTGGGTGATGGGACGATCACGGACAAGGATGGCGCAGGTCAGCATCACAACTGAGATCTGAAGGCTCAGTTTTGGCCCAACGCCTCTAGCGTACACAGGTCGTCGAGTCCTGTTTTTTGTATACGACAATTCTTCGCTTTCACCCGACAGAGCTTGGAAAATATGGAAGATGAAGACCTGAATGGTTTCTTCGCCTCAGGCGATCATTGATGGAGTGGTCTCAGGACATACCTGCAAAGGCGGGTTGGATTGTGGATTTGGGCGATGGCGGAGATTTCCAGACGCAAATAGCAATGCGTCATAATAAGGTGGAATTCGGAAATATCTATGGAGTTTGGCTTTTGCAGATCCCGGCGAAATGGTGGAAGCTAGGATGAATTCTATTCCCCTTATGTGGGGGCGATGGACACTGGGTCTTGCTCAGTTCGATACCGTGGATCTTTGTCTACCATAGATGAACACTACGATGATATTCTCTTGTATACATTCATGGTTCGAGTCTCTCAAAGTAATACAGTGCTAGCAATGTTACTGATATCTATTTCACCCTCAGGTCTTACTCCCGCGAGCACCTGCAAAGCTCCACAGCTATAACTATGGCGGATACGCCGAGTATAGTAGTTACGCCCTAGTAGGTTAGGGAACTAGCCTATACTATAGGGGGAGAACCTAGCTATATATACTACGATATGCATAGATAGAGAATATAAGGAATATCCCTTATAGTACCCCGTACTCGTGACAACGACCCAGCACACCGTCAGGTCAGGTGCCTTGTCCGGGTTCTTCATCTACGACCATCTGCTCCAGAGTAATTCGCAGGTATTCCACGATACGCGATGTCTCTCGCAGCTCGCTCACCGCCTGATGGTACCTGCCTTGCTCTTCCAGAACGTGCTCCAGGAAATCGCCCAAAAACACGTTGGCTTGGTGTTCCTTCTCGGCCTGCTGCTGCTTCTCAAGCTGCTTCTCGCGTTGCTCCAGCTCCTATGCTGAATTCAGGCTGAAGTTTGACTCTTGTACGGTTTCGTAACCGAATTGCAGATTGTCACCAGCCGAGAAATCGAGAGCGCTTGCGTTGTTCTGTCCGGCATTCCAGAAACTCATGCCCACGCCCGAGGTAATGTAGCCTAGCAGGAGTCCGTTAGCCAGAGTCTCTGTCGGGGCACACAGATGAACATACCTTCGGCCAATCGAGTCACCAGGATTTCAGCCACCGATGCCTGGGCGGGGGCGAACAGCCGCGCAACAACGAACTGGGCAAGGTGAAACCGGGAGTTGAACGCCTCCTCGCATATGGCTTCGATGAGGTTCATCAGCCAGTTCGAGCTGGTATGACAGCGGTGCTGTTGGAGACGGTAATGACATCGCTTCGAATATCCGACCTCGCGCAGCGGGTGGCTGCTAGCATCTTCAGCATGATCCAATGTATGCTTTTCGAACGCATTGCAGAAGGTACGCAGGTGCTCCATACGCTGCTTGTTGCTGTTTGGGCCCTTGGTGGTTCGGTATTTGCGATAGCCTTTCTCCGAACGCCGCAACGTCACGATAATGCTGCGCTACGCTCGTCGCGAGTCTACGGCAAGCGCAAACTTCGGGTCTTTGCCTTCACCGTAGTCGCGCAAGTGCTGAATGAGTGTCGTACGTTTTGCGGTGGAGAGTCCGCGACCTTACTTGCCGACCAGGTACTGGATGTAGATGGCAGGTTGGACCGAGGACTGCTTGCTCCCGGTTTCGGGCGTCTGGCTCCTCCACAGGCACTCCAACACTATCTTGACATCGGCGTCGCAAACGAAGTGCTGCGCACGATCGTCCCGAAGGATGGCATGCACAATGCCCTTGTCCATCGCGAACAGGACCTGTGGACAGATAGTTTTGAGAAGAATTACGTCGGTGCCCTGCAACGCGCGTGACCCATGGAGCTCTTCCTCGATCAGCTTCTCGATCAGGCAATTGTAGGTAGTTAGGCATCCGGTATGTACCGAGTACTTGCTGCTGTCGTTCTTGTCGTCGGGCAGTGTGATGTCGGAGAGGGCAGGGTTCGTAGTTGCGAACGCAGAGCCGTGACCGGCCGGTTGAAAATGCTCGTGCCACTCCACATCCTGTGTGTCCAGGTTCACGCACGACTCTCCATCGACACCGTGCTCGGTGCTAGTGGCGGGAGCGTTGTCGCGCGCATGACGGGCTCTCACGGGAAGGTGAACACCGGCGATACAGTATTAGGTCAAAAGTATAAACTTATATAGTAAACTAAGTTACTCTAGGATTAACTACTCTATATCTGAATAGTAAAGGTCTTAGCTTACATCCGGTCTTCATGTTCCCATGATAGGACGATCTACCTTGACAAAGTCCGCAACATATTATTTATATAATAGATGGACGACGATGCTCTTGTCAATGGTCCAGAATAACCTACTAGGCTTGCTGATAGTAGTGTAGGTGAGATAGGGTGGACTTGCGTTGCAGTACCTATGGACTGGCTTATACAAGATATAGATCCTCGTGCAGTTAGTAACTAGTGTGTCCAGAATAAATTGGCACGATTGGGCCCTGCCATTCGTGACCTCGTGTAAGCGCCACACCCCGAATCGTTAGTGCATATTCAACTGTTCTTAGGTACTATTGAGGCATATTCACTTCTCTGGCTAGGAACGCCTAAATCCACCTGGGATACATACTTGCTGAGCCCAGCCTCTACGCATACCTTCTACAGCTTCCTAAGCTAGCTCTACATCGACCATACGACGTTATGAGTCCAACCGGAGATTTCACGAAGACTATGCAAGTGTTGCCACAAGCCCACAGCACCAGTCCCCAAGATTCTAATCCCCCTAACTCGATCTTAGATAATTTATGGAAACCAGCCCAAAGTCCTTCCCTGCCATAAGCACTTATCAGAAGAATACAGTGGATTAAAAGAGAATTCATGGTTCCACGTGGCGGGAGGGAGAATACAAACAGACGAATATTCCTGTCCGATAGTATCCGTGATTTAGGAATCTTCCAGTTCAATTGTGGTGCTGATATCGCCACGGTGCGTAATGCTTTGGACACCATAACCATAGTCTGCCGCTCCGGCAAGAACAGTACCGTTGCATGAATGTTGGCCTTGAAATCATCTATAGAAGCCAGCTGAATCGACGAGCCTGTGTATGAGAGAGATTCCATAGAGGCTTCCCGTGTGGGTGTGAAAGGATGTGGTGCTGTAGGACTCGTTGTGACCGAACGTGGCATTTGAACGTCCCCAAAGGTGTACATCGGGGCATACCCACTGGCAGGCGACGGAGACGGGGTGCCATAAGATTGTTCGCGCAGGTCGGCATCAGGCGAGGGCATAAGTGGTATGTTGAGATAGTTTCGCTCTGCCTTGCTCTTCTTCTTCTTCAGCATCGAATCCTCAGCATCTAGCTCGGCGAGGCTGCGTTTCACGACTTCAGTTGAGATGTGCGATGTTGGGGGTGTTGTCGTGATTCGTTCCTACAGCATGCGTTGCTCCAGTCGGTCCAGGCGTTGTTGTTGTGACTCAAACTGGGTGCGCAGGCGCGTAATCTCAACATGGTAGACACTGCCCTCACATTCTTTAGAACCATCGGTGTCCATCGTGGGTAGGTGAAGGATGCAACCTGTGAGAAGGTGGATTTGTTCAGCGCAGGAGTGGAGGAGTAGAATACGATACGGTGGGGCAGATGCGGTCATATAGACGGCCGAGGTGGAGCATCTCTACGATCGCATCGAGGACAGCTGGCGCCTTTACGCACGAGAATTTGACGTTGATAGCGAGCTCGGTCCTCTGGCTATCATGTTTGATGATCGTGGCAAACTCATGGTGGAGCTGTTGGCTCGTCCGGGGAAGAGGAAGAGGCCAGCTTACATCGACAAATGAGATGCCGCTATCTGGCAGCACATCACGCACTGCTTCACTGCGAAGGCAGTCGTAAACCATAAAGCGGATGTCCAATGATGCCCCCAGGAGCGGAGAGGTAATCGTTGCCACCATGGCTGTTGCGCAATTGATGATTTCGAGGGATTGCAGTGTGGGTGGAGCGAGGGAGTCCCGGTCGCTCGTGGTAGAAGAGCACCTGGGTGCTCCCTCACACGAGGGCTGCCCCCACCCTTACTTACAGCCAGCAGCTGGACCATCCTATAACATGGGTGTGGATGGCGACGGCTTAAAGAATCAGGTGAGAAATTCGCGATGTCCAAGGTCAGAATGCAGTCCTAGGACCGTGGACCTTTCTTTCCATCTATGTACCTGTAGACGAGAACACGGACAGGAATAGCCCTGGGCCAAGAGGTTGAAGGGAACCCAATAAAAAAGAACAAAGTACTATAGCGTAACATCCGTTAAGCTGGAAGAGCTGTCATTCAATGATGTTGTTAAGGGGTTGATCATACAGAGTAGGAGACCACGTGGACAGGAAAGAAAACAATACCAAACCAATGTATGTGGTTGGGATGTCGATCGTAGAATCTGGCAGCCATCTCAAAGGCGAAACATCCATACCCCCTGACTGCTTTTGTATCCAGGATATCGACCCAAGGCTGAAATATGCCTGTGACCAAAGCCGCCAGCGATGCAGGTGCGCCAGAAGGTCCACCTTAGATAAGGCCTGGCCCATTCGCCACCATGGTATTCCTTCGACGTCGATCGAGCAGCCCGACATACGTCCACGGTGTTGAATTAGGAGCTCAAAGAAGCGGTATCATAGTGGGGAGAGGGTTTGACTGTTCGGTGTAGGCCAAGTGCGGTGCAAATCTCACATTGTGCTAGTCACCTGGGAGGGCTGTACATGAGGTTTAACACGCGGATCCATACCCATGGTTATGTACTATCCATCGTTAAGTGTGATGCCATGCAGAAGCAGGTTTATATGGTGGCGGTCGTGTCAGTTGATCATGCAAATCATGCATGGGATGCTCCAGGGGTACTTTTAGGTAATGCATTTCCACTTCTTGTGAAGGAATTCATTCACGGGCTCGAGCGCCCGTTGGCTCTCTGCGTGGGATGGTAATTGGGCCAGCGGACAAACGCATTTGATGAAGTCCGCATATGCGGGGACGTATGTAACCGTAAGAGACGGCTGACGGGTGCGGCCACGTTGTCCACCAACGTTCATGGACGGGACAAGAAGATCAGTGTCGGCCAATCAACGGTTGCTGCATTGCCTGGTATGGCGTAGACTGATGCACATATGTAGGGGCTCTATCCTATCCTGATGACAAATCAAAATCAAACCAATGTAGCTTTCCAAATGGCTGCTGCGAGCTGTTTCACGAAAGGTATTGGCCCAGGGGCCTAGTGTAGTACTGTAGCTGATCGAGCAGAGGTCGTAGGGATGGAAAATCCAGTTCTACTCTATAATTCGCGGCGCTGGGATTTCGATGCGGACGTGGATCAAATGGTTTTCTGAGAGCGGGAAGGAATGTACGTAGATAGTAGTCAGTCTGGGGCGTGTATAAACTAGTATTACTAAATAGATATAGCTAGGTAAAGAAGCGTAGTCTAGGTAGGACTCAGGGAAGGAAACGCAGTCATATTATTCATATAATAGAGGGACGACGATGCTCTTGTAAATAGTCCAAAATAATATACCGGGCTCGCGGATGAACAGACATCATAGCAGTGTAGGTGAGGCAAGGTGGACTTGCATTACAATACCCACGGGCGACTCCCTATTGTCTTCCACGGCCCCGAAATCTCTACATAGAATAGTCTTGCTTATGCAAGGTGTAGATATTCCTCAATCAGATGTTTTACTTAATGATCATGCACGATCAAACAATTGATATGATTTATGTGCTTGCTGCTGTTCTTATCCTGACACTGGGAACGATGTGCAAGATATTCACTAGGAAAGTTCAAGAATGGGCCGACCTGAAGGGCGAGATATTACGTTTAGATGGCCTGCACGAGGGTGACAGCGCATCCATTCAAATCTCATTGCAGCTTTTTCAAAATCAGAAGTACATTTCCTCGTCAGCTCTGGGTTAAAGGATAACATGGACCTACTCCGAATGGATGAGTATAGTCTCAACAACCGGAAACGGTAATTTAGGCAGAGAGTTGATCAAATACAACAATCTATGGACAAGACCTTTGAACATTTATACCGAGCATCTGAAGGGCGAGATGAGCTAAAAAAGACTTCTCTACTCGTTACTGTTCCTCCCCTCACAGTGTTACGGGGGGTATCTTAATTAGAGGCAAGGGCTTGTATTATAATTTAAATCTTTCTTTCTTCTCCTTTATTTCGTCTGCTTCGCACACGCTCCTTTAAGACATATGCATGAAGATGTAGTCCTAAACATTGAAGCCGTCTTGCATTATGTACGCAGTTGTCATTCATTGAGGCACTCAAGGGGGAGAATCCAATTGTATAAAGGGCAGCTGTTGACGGCAGTTCGCGGGCGTGAGAGTGCGGGCGTATGGGATGGAAAGTCTTGTGTCATGCCATGAGTTGGACATAGAAAAAAAGATGCCAACGCACAACTCAGTACATAGGCATGCTACCTCGGTGAAAGCCATGTTACCCGATCATTACCCTGTATCTGAACGACCAGTGAGCTTTTGCACTTCTGACTAATGTTGACACAGGCGCCGATACCTAGGTAACTCCCAGGTGTGGCTTTTAGACAGCAGGCATTCGACGCTGGCTCTTAATTTCAATATTATATAGCCGTCGCTTACAACAAATTCGGTAGCCATTAGCAAGTCCGAGTTGTTCCTTCGACCAGTAAAGGTGAAAGCATTATCACGTCCTGCGCACGTGACAATCCCCAAAATGCATGGGATAATCAAAACGGTAGACCAGCTACATCGCATTACTGCCACACTTGCACTATCAGATCAAATACAAACTATCATGCCACGGATCCTTCCACATAAGCACGCCCATTGCCAGCCGGTCTGTCTCACCAATGCCAGGGCTCTGCAGCACCGTCTGCGCGTTTTTTATCCAACCCCTGCTTTCGACCAGAGTCATGATTGTTACCGGGCTGCAAGCAAACAATAAGATCAGAAGTGGGAAGCATATGATCGAGCGGCCGCTCAAGAACCATCGCTCAAACGAGCGTGCTTCCTTTGGGGCTGGCTTCCGAATCTTCTCGTACAGCTGGGCGATCAGGGTGAAAGCCCATTGCACTACTATCCGGCCCACGCCAATGTTGAACAAGATGTTTGATATTTGCAGGGCTCGACCGTAGCGCGTGTGGTCGCGATCTCGTGTCGAGAGTGAGAAGGTGGTCGCGTCCCATATGTTTGTATGGTCTGGGCAAACCTTGGTCCAGTCGAAGGTGGAGGTTGCTTCGGTAAGGAAGTGTAGTATCGGCGGACAGCCGCTAGTAAATCGATATCGCAGAATGTATATGGTAATGCCGTAGATCCAGACACGGTGGATGATGATTCCAAGCTCCAGATCGGACTGACGTAAGACCGGGAAGACACTGTCGAGATACTTTGTGAATGACTTGTTAAAAGCCTTGCATCTTGCAAACAACGATGCCTTGTCATGAGAGCGTAGTCTTGATTCACTTCGTTCTGACGGCAGCCCTTCAAGAGGAAGCTTCAGGAAGTTGTCCTGTTCATTGGAGCAGAGAGTAGAAGACGTGTCTGATCTTTCCAGTGGATGAGGGCTTGCGTCGTGGTCGTGTGGCCCTATCATCTTCCACTCGCTGCCGATTGATAGGATAAGCGTACTATTAAGAGTTGCGACAAGGCCTCCGAGAGCAATCCTGAAGATACGTAGATCAATGAGCCAGAACCAGATGCCTCGGTCCTGTATGTTGAATACCCCTCTGACCCAAATAGATACAGTCCCAATGTACTGTGCAAGGAAGGCCAACAGCAATCCGAGTCTGCCAATCCAAAGGATGCCGATTCTCTGCGGCACGCGGTGGACCTGTTCAGGACGGAGCGAGACCAAAGGTACCGCTTTGTTTGGAGAACAAACCGACGATGCTTGCATGCCGAGACAAGCGGCAATGAAGAACCGGGCTGATAATCGGCCCCGGCTCCATAAAACTCTCCTGACGGCGATAGTGGCTCGAATCACGATCTGGGCGAGCGCCATCTCTGGGAACTCAAAGAAGCAGAGCAAAACCAGCAGAGCTTCAACAGAGTTGGCACTGCCCTGTAAAGACATCAAATGCCCACAGGAGGCCATCGTCGCAACAAGGACGGCGAGAAACCGTATCCAAACCTCATCAACTCTGGTAACACTCAGCAAGTCTTATCAAGTCACTGTGAGGGTGGCATCCTACCCTCTAGTGCTGTATGAGACACCCAAGGCATTTGAGAGACATTGCGGAAGTTCTGTGGTATTGCGACCAGCGCAAACTAGCGAGACGTGATCGAGGCTGCCAGGCATGGCGACGACGGCTTTACACTCCAGGTGTTGACTTTTGCGTGTAACCGGCAAATCAGGCGGAATATATATATGTTACAGGCCTATCGGCCCCATTCATGATAGTGCGAGGCCTGTGGCGCAGCGCATGCATGTGCGGCAAGGATGTGGAATGAAGAGCTCCGTGAAAGTGGAATGACGACGCAGGGCGTGATTGCGAGCTCAGTGGGCCATCAATCTTTTCATGCGTTGTCCAGTAACACTGGCACCTCTACAACTCTCGTCAAATCACACTAACTTCTACGAGCGCTCTCTGACCGCACGTGCAAAATAAGGCTGATAGACCATCTCGTGAGGCAGAGTGTATGCAAGCAGGGATACGCCCTACGGAAAAGCTAACTAGTCCTTCACTCCAACATCAGCAACCAGCGCTGCTATTCGCTCACCTGGAACGGTCAGCTCGTATGGCGTCGTGATATTGATTGGTTTGTGCGACTGCTCTATCGATGCGGTCCCTTTCGAGACTGTGGGCAGATTTGCAGACATCATCGTCTAGCCATTCACATTGCATGGATCGGGTCGATGATTGCTGACTGTGGTGATGGTACATGATGATGCTGCCACAAATAGAGGCGTGTGTAGGGTTGTTCTGATGCCAAGGAGGGTTGTCTGCGTGTTCAAGCGCGATTAATTTACCATGCGAGCTCATCGAACGATACTGATTATCGAATCGCTGTCCGGCGATGTTGTAGCTTTTAGGTGTAAGGCGCCCCAGATGGCACGAGATCTGGCCGCGGCAGGCTGGGGTGAATGGCTTGGCAGACGACATCATTGGACGTCAGGTTGCCAGCACTCGAGAGCACCACCACCGAGCTTCGCACCTCACAACCACCAAAGCTTCCCAGGCGCCTCTCGACACATTCCGCAGCTGATGCATTCAGCATGGCTGCGGACTCAACCCAGGACGAGCCCGGAGCGGCCGTGCGCGACGAACAGAAGCCGAGCAATGGAAAGCACGCCGCGCACGAGTCGGAGAGCGAAGACGACGATGAGGACGAGGCGGACGAGGAGCCGAAGCTCAAGTACACGCGTCTGACGAGCAGTTTGGCGCCCGTGTACAGGAACGGCGACGCGACAAGCTCCTTTCTGGTCGCCGGCGACAAAATGGTAGGGCGCATGCTTCCGCCTCCACACCTCCATTCGTCGCAGAGCATATGCTGAGTTCCAGGTAGATTGTAGGCAGCCATAATGGAAACATCGTGAGTCCCGCCTAGTGCTCCAAGCTTCGTGATGTGCGTATTGACGGTGCTAGCACATCCTGAGCGTCCCCACCTTTCAACCGCTCCGCAACTACAACGCCCACCCGTCGGCCTCGGTCACTGCGCTGTCCGTATCGCCATTTCCGCCTCCGGTTGCTGCCCTCCAGTCAAGTTCCCCGGGCAGATACATCGATGGCTCAGAAACCCCGCAGCGTCCACCCCCGGGACAGTCGCCGCGCACGCCCCGCCAGCAGCCTCTCGTACCCGCAATCCCCTCGAACCAGATCTACATCGCATCTGCGTCAATAGACGGCCATGTCTGTGTATCCTCGTTGGTCGACCCGAAAGACGTCACGTTGAGGAATTTTGCCCGTCCAGTGCAGGCGGTGGCCTTGTCGCCCGAATACAAGTCCGATCGACAATACCTTTCCGGTGGACTGGCTGGCGAGCTGATCCTTACAACTGGCGGGCAGGCGGGTGTCCGCTCCAATGCGAACACAAGCCACGCTTCTCACGCAGCACAAGGCTGGCTTGGAGCCATCGGTCTGGGAGGCAACAGCGGCAAGGACAACATCCTCCATTCGGGCGAGGGCACCATCAGTACAATCAAGTGGTCGCTGTCCGGAAAGTTTGTGGCATGGGTCAATGAGCATGGCATTCGGATAATGCGAACAAACCTGCATCTCGAGGGAAACGACTCGGATGCTGCGTGGAAGAGAATAGGCTTTATCGAAAAGCCGAACCGCAAAATCTGGGAAGAGATGGCGGGTGTTTGGAAGGCGCGCTTAGAGTGGGTGGATGACCAGCAGCTCGAGTCAGATGACGACGCGATCATGAAAATGAACAATAGCAATGCCACCGAGAAACCAGATGCTACACTACCACATCACCGCAGTTCGGAAAAGAAGTCACAGCCCACCAAGAAGAGTCGCAAGCTCGAGAAGCTGGTCATCGGCTGGGGAGACGCAGCCTGGATAGTCCACGTCAATCCTGGAGGCTCAGGCGTCGGCAGGGACGTTGGCGAGAGATCGGTGGGAAGCGCCGAGATTGTCCATTTGTGCGTACCAACCTTCCGGAACTATACAAAAACTGACAGTAAAGCGACAGCCTTCGTTTCGATGATTGCATTGTTTCTGGCATATCGCTCTATACCCCTTCCTTACTTCTTGTTCTTGCGTATCGAACTCGCGATGACGACGACAATCCCATTTCTCAGGATGCTACTCCGAAGCGCGGCATGCTTAGGCGTCACAACGGTCTTTCGCCCGAGCTGAAATTGATCGACGCGGCTACCTCTGACGAGGTTGAAGTGGATTCATTAAGTGTAAGCCGGTTTGAGAGTCTCTCTGCAGCCGACTATCATCTCGGTACGCTGTACGTGCCCCATCCGAAGGTTCTTACACCCGCACAAAAAAGTGCGATAGAAGCAATCGGTGGCGGCATTTGGGATGCGACCCTGGGCGCCGCCCGGATATTCAGCTCAGGCGCAAGTATGGTCAGTATGCCAAGTAGCGCGGACGTAAGGGCACCGTCTGTCTCCTCTTCTGGGAACATATCCACGTCAGTTGCAGGAAAGAGACTGCTGCAGGCACATCCAAATGCGGCTGGCCCTGGCCTCAAAGTGTTCATCCAAAGCCCGTACGACTGTGTGCTGGCGATAAAACGAGACTTGTCAGACCACTTCAACTGGGAGGTTGAGCACGAGAACTACAAAGATGCATGGGAACTACTCGAGGATCATCCGGAGATCGCTGCGTCTGCCACACAAGCTACCACGGAATCTTCCCCCGCCAGCACTCCTTCCAGGAAGCCGGGCAGCTTACAAGAGTTTTTTGCCGACGAGGATGCTTCACAGACAACCCTATCTGCCACACGCACAAATCAAAATTCCGCAGTGGAAAAGGAAAAGAGGCGGATAGGCGACCTGTGGGTGCAGCAGCTCGTCAAGTCTGGAAACTGGAAGCAGGCTGGTGAAGTCGCTGGCCGCGTGCTAGGCTCTTCCCAGCGATGGGAACACTGGGTCTGGAAGTTCGCCGAAAAGGATCATTTCAATGAGATTGCGCCACACATGCCAAAGAAGCAAATGCAGCCGCCGCTGCCTTCCACCATCTACGAAGTCGTTCTCGGTCACTACATCATCCACGACCGCATACGGTTCAAGCACTTGCTGGAAGACTGGGATACAGCGCTCTTCGACACGGGTATCGTCATTGAAGCCATCAAGAGCAAGTTGGTCGGAGGCGACATAACTGAAGACTCAATAGAAGGCAATGGGCAGGGCCGAGACTGGCGGATATTACTGGACGCACTGGCGAAGCTTTATCTGGCCGAGGGGCATCAGCGCGATGCTTTACGCTGCTACATTCGACTGCAGAACGCAGATGCGGCTATGGACTTGATCAGAGACTTCCATCTCGTGGAAGCTATACGAGACGACATCCCAGGCTTCATACTGCTCCGCGTGTCAAAAGAGCAGATGGAGTCAGCTTCGCTTGACGAGCTGGAGGAGTCATCTTCTGAGGCTGTTGGGGTCTTGGTCGACGAAGCAACCCGTGGCAATGTGCCTGCTCCTGAAGTAGTTGAACAACTACAGCGAAAAGGCGATTCGTTCCAACCATTCCTGTTCTTTTACCTAAGATCGATGTGGAGACCGGAGAGTCAAGAGCGGAAAGGCAGGACGGCAAAGGATCGCGTCAATGCAGGGAGACTGGCCGTGGATGGGAAGCACATCGCAGAAGAGTTCGCTGACTTGATGGTTGGGTTGTTCGCCGAATACGATCGCGAGCTACTCTTGAGGTACCTGCGTGAGTCGCAGGCGTACGACCTAAGCAAGGCGACCAGTATCTGTGAAAGCAGACAGTACATCCCTGAGCTTGTGTAAGCAACTTTCACGACTCCAAGGATATTTCAAGGCTAACTTTGTTCCAGCTACATCCTCTCGAAAACCGGTCAGACCAAGCGCGCTTTGTACCTGATCATCGATAAGCTGTCTGATGTCAGCTTCGCAATTTCATTTGCCAAAGAACAGGATGATCCAGACCTCTGGAACGACCTGCTCGAGTTCTCCATGGATAAGCCGCACTTCATTCGCGGCCTCCTCGCAGAGGTCGGAACCGCTATCAATCCCGTCCAGCTAGTCCGGCGCATTCCCGAAGGCCTAGAGATCGAGGGCCTGAGAGACGGCATTCGTCGCATGGTGCGCGAGTACGAGATCCAGTACTCCATCTCAGAGGGCGTGGCCAAAGTACTCAGAGGAGAGGTGGCAACAGGCATGGGCGTCCTTCGCGCGGGCCAGAAGCGCGGCGTCAAGTTCGAGGTTATACCTTTCGACAATGAGGACTCACCCGACCCTTCGCTTGAGAAGCAGCAATCAGGCCTGTCTGAAAAGTTGAAGCCAGGCAAAAAAGTGGGCATAGAAACCAAAGGCATCGACCCTCTTACTGCAGCGAAAGTTGCAAATGACGACACCACCACTGCACCCTCCTCTCACACTAACGCCATTGCCGGTATCCAGCCAGGCCCATCACCACCTACTGGCGATGCCCCTCCCGGCCACTGCACAGGCTGCCACAAACCGTTCACGCTCCCCACTGCGGAAGAAGAAATGTTTACCGAGGGCCCTGTCCCACCTTCGCGCGACACGCTCGTAGGGTTTGCATGCGGCCACGTGTTCCACCTATCCTGCCTCTTGCCCAAGACGAGCGCGAGTGCAAGCGTAGCGGCAACATTACAGCAGCAGCTCGCGAGTGATGCTGAAGATAGCGGACGCTGGACGAGGAGCGTCGGTGCCAAGGTGGCGCATGCGCATATAATCAAGAGAGCGGTGGGGGCAGGGTGTGTGGTTTGTAGAGAAAGGGACGCAATTGTGGAGGAGTGACGACTTGGGATAGAGATGAAGGGTGTATAGGTGAAGGTTTTGGGCGGTGTATATATCTGGATTCTGGATACCGCGGGAGGCACTTCTCCAGAACTGTGTTAGTAGACTTGAGCGCTCTCGCTGCTGTTCTACAGTAATCGCGTGCGTAGTAGCATTGAACCAATAATATTGAACGGAAGACTGCACCTGTCGTACAGCGATTTGGGGGCCTGAACGGAAAGCTGGTACCTGACTCTGACGGGAAGGTGAACACCGGCGATACAGTATTAGGTCAAGATTTTAAACTTGTATAGTAGCCTGAGTCACTCTAGGATTAACTATTCTATATTCGTCGGCGAAGGCCTTACCTTACATCCATTTAGTCTTCTTGTTCCCATGAGAGCCTGAGTGACATCATTGCTAGGCAGCACTCGCTAGCTCGCTAGAGTAAGGCGGACGTCGACCACCAACTCCTGCAATGCGTATAAACCCAGCATCTCCAATTAAGCACAACGTGAACACCTGGCGTCCAACACCATGCAGCGCACTCAAGTCTCCCGCCTGGAATCTCTTCCAAGCGAGTTGTTCCTCAGCATCACCGAATACGCGGGCTTCGATGGACGTCTCAGCCTAAGTGCCGCAAACTCCAATTGCCGCTCTCTGCTCTTGCAAAGTATCTTCCGGACATTGAGGGTTACCAGCGATGAAGAAGAGGCGGACGAGGTACTTAAGCTCGCGAAGAGGATTGGTGGTAACGTGAGGGCGATAGCGTTTCATGGGACGGCTGGGCCGAATTTGAGTGAAGAGGGCAAACGGGATGAAGTCGAAGACAATACACACCCATCTCCAAAAACCCCGCGGGATAGCAGCATCCCAGAACAAGTACTCCCCGCACCAGCCGCGGCCCTCCTCAGCGGCGCCCACCTCCCCAATGCATCCACGCTCATCGTCCACTTCGCCTTCGACTTCGAGAACAACGACCTCGGCGACGGCATCTGGGACTCCCGCGACGACCTCAGCGACGGCTCATCAATGTACGTCTTCACAGTCCCAGAAACAAACCAAGCCATGCTCGCAGAATCCGAAGCCGAGTTCCCCTGGCGCAGACTCATGTCCCAGACGTGGGGCGCCGCCAGCCAGAACAAAAACATCACCTCTCTCGTAGTGGGAGATCTTATTCCCAAGGCTGTGACATCCTGGTTTGACTCGCAGTGGGCGCGTTTCCTGTCCCAGCTCTCGGACGCGGATATCCAGCTCTGGGGCGGCGACAACGGCGCCGGGTGGGAGGTCGGCACGCTAGACGGATACATGTATTTCGTTTCGCAGCTGGACCGCTATTTCCTAGGCGCCATGACGAACGTGAAGAAGCTGCGGTTGAGCTGCTACGAGCACGGTCCGCTGGGGTCGCGCTGGACGGACGTCGAGGATACGATGGCGCTGCGGGTACGCTCGGGCTGCTTGCCGCGGCTCGAGGAGCTGAGGCTGGAGTACGCGGCTATATGCCCAGAGCTTGGGGAGTTTTTGGTGGCGAGGGGGGAGACGTTGAGGAAGGTCGCGCTGCATGAGTGCTTTGCGTCGAGAGAGTACCGCGTGGACGAGGAGGATGTGAGGATGACGTGGGCAGAGTTGTTCTCTGCGCTGCGAGCTGCCCGTCCCACCTACGACTCCTTCACCGTCACGAACGACGCTCCGCCGCCGCTGACGTTCAAGGAGTGGCAGAGGAGCAAGGACGGAGGTGGAGGTGGCGAGGGGAAGGACGCAGATGACGAGGAAGAGAGTGAGGGGGTCAAGAGTGTGAGGGCAGAGATGGCAAGGCATCCGGAGAAGATGCTTTTTATGTATGCGACATTGACGGACAAGTATGGAGATCGGTGGCCGGAACTGGACGTTATCAGGACGCACTTTCAGGCGGGCAAGGATATGGAAGAGTTTGGGAAGCTGATGCGTCTTGTCGGAAAATCAGGCGAAGCATGACCGATGGCAGTGGAAGTGCAGACAAACATTCTGCACTATGTATTACGGTCTCCCACACGTTTCAGTTTGTAATGATGGATCGCTTTCATGCTATATGAGAAACCCACGGAGTGCTCCCTGGGTATATGTGCCATCGGACTTGAACTTATATACACGTCTTGTAGATAGACCTGGAAAATATGCAACTCCAACCATTCGTTCTATTTACACTGTACGAAGGTCTTCCCCTAGTCGGCCTCGCCGAACTCATAGTGGCCCGTCTCAGTTGCGTGTTCCGTGGCGCCCCTCTCTCCCGCACCCTTCCACCCGCAGATGTTGCACTTGATGCCGAATTTGTTTGTATCTGTGTAGTAATGCTTCTTCCGGAGCTCTGCACACAGGAGCTTCGCCGCCTCCAGATACTCGTTGTCTGCAGAATCGAAGAGCTTGACATCGTTATCTGTATCCAGGGTTGATGCGCCGTTTGGCACGAAAGCCATCGTGTCATAGTGGATCCCCGAGTAGACCAGTATGCACCGCTTCGGCCTGCCCTCATTGAACGAGTCGACGCGTAGATCCTGCACGTTGATACTCGCAATCTCCACATCGAACTCCTTCGAAAGAATGCTGAGCTCGATACCGCCGCCCCAAGAATCCGAGTACGAGATCCACTGACAGTACTCGTCCGGTTTCCGGTCGAGGACTGCCTCATTGTAGGTTTCGGGGTCGGCTTGTATAGCTTGTGCAATGAGCGAGCGCAGTTCGGTCATCGAGTCCAGAGACGATGACAAGACCGCGGTTCCGAGAGCGCGGAACATGCAGCTGTTGTCGTCAGGCATGACCCTCAAGACCATTGTGCCTCCTCGCGAGGGGAGCGATATCTCGGGAGTCTCCTTCAATGCCTCGCTCTGCTTGCTCTTCAACGAGAGCGGTGCCGACTTGTTCTGTTCCTCCTGTTTTGCCTGGACTTCGCTAGGGTCGCCGGTCGCTTGCCCCAGGACCATTATTTGTGCGCCGTTGAGCTTGAGATCGGTCTCGCTGAGTCGAGTGCTCATGCCGTATAATGCCGGGTCGAGTGGTTGTGGCGGAAAGCCCCATTTGAGGTCGAAAAGGGGGAGGTTTGTGGTCGTAGCGATCGAGGACAGAAGGTCTGATACCGCGGCATTGTCGTCGAGGGAGATGGTGTGCTGGCCATCGGGCGCGCGTAGGCGTATCCGAATGGGCATTAAGGCGTGTGGCGTAGCAACAAGCGCTGAGAAAGTTGATGGCAGGTGCTGTGGTCCACAGACCTAGGGTCGCGTAGCCTTGCGCCTTTATATAGCGAGGCAGGCGAGGTTGGTGGGAGGTTGCGATTTCGAGGGAGGGGCAACACAGCAGTAGCTCAAGAAGGGAAGTGGGAACTTGGTTTGGGCGGAACGTTCGAGAACTGGAGTACAAGGCTACAAGAGGTCAAGTCAAGGCAAACTGAGGGATACGTGTCAAGCCAAGCGGATTTTACGTGAAGCGAGTGCTTAACAATCACGATGTTGCGAAGGTTGACGGTTTCGGTGAACTTGCGGAAACGGCGTACCACAGACGGGCAGGCACGTCACACGCCACTTCCCTGCGCCGATCCATACCGGCTCAGTCACGTGGACAGCAGGAACGAGCGCACGGGCCGCGCCTTCGCAACGTCCACGCTTCCCAAGGTTCGCGACGCGCCGAGCCGTCGCGCACACTACCTCTGCCCGCGCATCGCCATCGCACAATTGAAGAGAGACTGACACACACTCCGAGATGGCGTCCGGACGCGCTGAAAGCGACACGCCCATGCCGACAACCGAAACGGCCCCCGATGGCGCGACGTCGACAGTCACCGACGAGGAATGGAAGGGCATGGCTGACGTCTTGACAAATGTCTACGCGCACCGAGTTGAAGAGTGAGTTTGGAGGCAATGCGCGACGAGAATGTCAAGAACGCTAACGCAATGCGCAGCGGGTACGACCCCACGAAACTCTTCCAGCGCAAGGTTAACAAGCGCGCACTGCCCGACTACTACGAGGTTATCAAGGAGCCTATGGCGTTGAGCGAAATCAAGAAGAAGGTCGCGCAACAGGAATACAAGTCTTTCCCCGAGTTTGTACGCGACTTCGCCCTCATTCCACACAATGCGCAGGTCTACAACAGGCAAGATTCGCAGGCATATGTCGATGCGCTGGAGGTCAAGAGGGCGCTTGAGCAGGAGTTACAGAAGCTGGTCGATGCAAAGATTGTGTCCGCAGACGTCACCAAGCTACCATACCTCGGCGAGATCCCAGAACAAGACCCGTTGCTGCCGGAAGAGGAAGAGGAAGAAGAGGAGGAAGACGATGAGGAAGATGTTGATGAGGAGTTGGAGGAGGTCGACGTCGAAGATGAAGACGATGATGACGGGAAGCGAAGGAAGAGGCGCGGGCCTCGCTCGACCGCTGCCATCATGAAACGTGAAGCTGGCCGCGGAAAGGACGATGCGAAAGAGGACCCGGAGTCGCGAAAGAAGCGCGGGCGGCCGCCGCGGGTTGATACGCCCATGGAGGCCCGTATCAAGGCCATAATGAAGGCAATCCGGAAGCCGAGGAACTCGCAAAACAAGCTCATGGTGTCTGCGTTTGAGCGCATTCCAGACAAAGCCGCCATGCCTGAGTATCACGCCGAGATTAAGAGCCCGATGGCCATGGACGTGCTGAAGAGGAAGCTCAAGCGGAAGAAGTACCACTCCGTGGACCACTTCATGCAAGATGTCGAGCTCATGTTTGAGAACGCGAAGCAGTACAACGAGGAGGACAGCCAAATCTACAAGGATGCAGTGCACCTGCAAAAGGAGTCGCGCAAAGTTGCCGAGCAAGAAAAGGCAAAAGACGACTCGGAATTTGTCATGGAGGAGGGCCGAATCCCCATGCCCAACGGTATCCTGCACAATGGCGAGCTGTGGAAGGTCGGGGACTGGGTGCATATCCAAAACGCGAACGACTTGACGAAACCCATCGTAGCTCAGATCTATCGGACGTGGCAGGATGCGGAAGGCAGCAAGTGGGTGAACGCATGCTGGTACTACCGTCCCGAACAGACCGTGCACCGTTTCGACCGGCACTTCTTGGAGAACGAAGTGGTAAAGACTGGCCAATATCGCGATCACCCCATCGATGAAGTCGTAGACCGCTGTTTCGTCATGTTCGTCACACGATACAACAAGGGTCGCCCACGCGACTTCCCAACGGACAAGGAGATTTACGTCTGCGAGGCACGCTACAACGAAGAGAATCACAAGCTGAACAAGATCAAGACGTGGGCTAGTTGTTTACCGGACGAGGTTCGCGACAAAGACTACGTCATGGATCTGTTTGATGCACCTCGAAAGCTCAAAAAGATCCCCAGTCCAATCGCGTATCTGCTCAAAGACGAGCAGAAAGAGATAGACGACTTGCCAAAGCCCGAGTGGGGCGCTGAGAATGCGCCGCCAAAGATAGGTGCCGTTCACCGTCGCCCGCGCGACCCCAGGGTAAGTTTTGACAGCAATTGTTTGTTTTGCCCATACTGACTTACCAACAGGACTCTCCACCACCTGAACCAACACCTTCTCCACCACCGCAGCCCCCGCCAGCCCCAGTCATGCCTACGCCGTCGATACCAACCCCGCAGATAAACGGCTACGGCGACACGCGACAGCACTATCCGCTCGTGGCTCCGTCCCCATCACCCATGCCTGCGCCGACGCCACAGCTGCCCCATATGGCAAGTGCGTATGGTGTCGCGGCCCCAACATACCACACTCATTCACAATCGCCCGCTCCACATTCGTACCAGGCTGCACCTCAATCAACCGGCTACCAGGCCATCACCCCCAGCTTGCCGCTGTCTACGCCTCAGCCGCCCGCGGCCATACCACAGTATGCAACACCGCGGGCTCCCCCTTCGTATCAACAGCCTGCCATGCAACAGCCTCCTGGGGGGTACAGAGCACCGCAGCCAGTCGAGGTGTACGTCTTGCCGGATCACGCCAATGCTTCGATCCCTGTCGATGTTCGGGAGCAGTTCCAGCGAGACGAACAGGGCCGCGTATTGTTCTTCACAGCTCCCCCGGCCAACGACTCGGGCTTTGTCAAGGAGGAAGGCCAGGCTCTGGGACACTCGGCCCGCTACCTCGCCATGAGAGCAAAGCGTGATGGCCAGCGCGCGGCCAAACGGAAGGCCGATGAAGCTGGCGCGACGGAGCGCGAGGAAGCGGCGAAGAAAAGGCGCGAAGAGGCGGAAGAGAAACTGAAGAAGGATGTCGCAGCCCTCGGTGCCAAAGCCATAGACGCGCTTGGAGACCAGCTTGCCTTGGCTACGAAGAGCGAGCTGCGGGCGCTGCTGGGTAATGAGAAGGCAGGGGCGTTGGCGAAGAGCTTGGATCGGCTGGTGGAGGTGCAGGGCGAGGCGGTATCGAAGCGTCTCGCGAGGGAAGCCAAGGTGGAGCAGCAGAAGGCGGCTTCACAGAAGCGCATTACGGGCATGTCTGTCCGTTTGGAGGAGAAGATGTGAGCAGTGTTTTCTTTTACTCTGGCAGCATGGCGTTGCTGGCGGCATGCCTGTCCGTCTGGAGGAGAAGATGTGAGTAGTGTATCCTCTTTTGCCTTGCCAGCATGGCGTTGTTAGTGGGCATGGGCAACTTGGGTGCTGATTGGAAATATACCATCTTCAATCAGACAAGACATCCTGAACCAATAGGTGACGACGGGCGGCATGCAACGACGGAGCGACCAATAGGCGTGTTCGGGGATTTGCTGATGCCTCGGTTCATGCACCCCAGCTCGATTCCCGCCTCCGCAACTCGTCTGCAGCCAATCGGCCGAGGCCCATCCCATCCCATGGTCTGTAGAATAATCATACCCGTCCCCTTTGCTACCACCATGCCGCACGCCACACTAACCCGCGAGCTTCCATCGGCTTGGAAGAAAGGCGCGGGAGTTGGTGTAGGCGCACGAGTTTTGTGCGGGCGAAGGCGCGCGGGGGGTTCCAGGATGGGAATATGGCGGGAATGTGTGCATGGTTAGTTTGACGGCGGGTGTGCAGTGGATGGCTTGGATGGACGGGGTTCAAGGAGGAGGTGGTGAGGGAGGGAGGGAGGTGTTGGCGGGGCGGAAGAAGACATGTCTGGCGATTACCGAGGCGCTCAGAACATGGCACGAAGACGGCAAGCTACCTCAACACCACTCGCTCAATACGGGTTCTCGCGTGCTGCTACACGCCAAAGCATTGCACGCGCTTGACACGACTCGAACAGGCAACGTTGCAGCCAGCGAGAGGCGCGCCGCGTGTGCTAGACAAGTGCCGGTATCGGTACACAGCAAGCGTGACACAGACGACTTGGTCTCAATCATGGCATGAAAGGACAAGTCGAGCTAGCGCGCCAGGACAACATTGCAGTACCGCCATCAGGACGCGATCAAGCCACGGCAGCACCACGCACGTCTCCAAGGGGCGTGGAGTGAG
This sequence comes from Karstenula rhodostoma CBS 690.94, assembly GCA_010093485.1. Classification (NCBI taxonomy): domain Eukaryota; kingdom Fungi; phylum Ascomycota; class Dothideomycetes; order Pleosporales; family Didymosphaeriaceae; genus Karstenula; species Karstenula rhodostoma. The sequence continues at coordinate 1,417,795 of MU001501.1, forward strand.
AGCGTCTATGCACGCTCTGGGCGAGATGGGCGCCAATTCGTCGCTGTTGCTGCTTCTGGAATGGACACGGCGCCTGCCAGGCGGACCACGTGTTACGATGCGTGCAGTAGCTTCGGGATGGCGGCAAAGGCGCAGAGGTGGCATTGTGGGTTGCAGAGTGTCGAGGGTAGAGGGAGCGAAGGTGCAGCGATGGGAGGGGGGTTGAGCAGCGAGGGCTACGTGGCACAGCCAAGGTGCCTTGGTCAGGACGCGAAAAGTCCCTTGATTGATGACCATGTTCCTGCAGCATGACCATGCAGGGCCCGTGTCGGCGTATCGAAGACGATGGAAGCGGAGGGTTTACAGCGGACGCCTTAGTCATTTGCTATGGCACACACGACCACGACCACGGCCGAGCCAGGGCCGAGCATCATGTGCTTCGCAGCGCCGTGATGGCCGCGGCTCTAGCGGATGGCGGGTGGCGGGTGCAGAGGGCAGAGGGCAGACTGATGCTGGCTGTCCGGCGCCAGTGATTGGCATCCTTGATCCATCCAGTGTCCACGCATGCGCCCGAGCCGGTACGAGGCGAGGCGTTGAGGAGCCCTGAACTCGCCCAGCGACCAAGCACCAGCGGCGCGTGCGTACGTGCGCCGGGCCAGCCTTCTTTATAAGACGGACACGCCGCCTTGCAGGAGAGAAGCCGCTGCTTCGGACACCCGGTAGACTACATCACCCCTTCACCCTCCACCCCCCATCTGCCCTCTGCTAGCACCACCGCAACCACACCGACCAGGTCACGAGGACAAAGAGCTAGCCCCGTCTCCGCCACCCGTTATCCGCCATCCGCAGTCGGCCAACGTCAACGCCCACGTCAAGACCCTCCCGGCGCCACCTGCACACCCACACACCATGATGCGCCGCTCAAGCAGCATCTCGAGCATCAGCTCGCAGGCCTCGGACGACGAGACCATGCAGATCTTCGTCAAGAACGTCTCCGGCACATCCAGTACGTCCCTCGCCGGCCTGGCCGCCTGGTTCCGACCATCGGAACCACGCTTTCCGCCCCTCACCCTGACAGCACGCCTGCCACCCCATCGCAACACCGCACCCTACTAACACACGCCCAGCAATCCCGCTCACGCTGCCCTCGTCAACCTCAATATCCACCCTCTCCACGCTCCTCGCCCTCCGCCACAACCTCCCCGAAACCGACCTGCGCCTCGTGCACGCCGGCAAGCACCTCACCGCGCCCCGCGAAACCCTCTCCAGCCTCGCCCTCCCGCCCAACACAGTCCTGCACATGGCGCTGCCCCTCCGCGGCGGGATGCCGCCCAAGAAGATCCGGTGCTCCTTCAAAGAGTGCAAGGACGCGGCGCAGCGCATCGTGGGCGACTGCGGCTTCTGCTCTGGCCACTTCTGCGGGAAGCACCGCCTGCTCGAGGACCACAAGTGCGAGGGCCTCGAGGACTGCAAAAAGGAGAGCCACGAGCGGAACGCGACGAAGCTGAATAGCGAGCGGACTGTGGCTATTAAGGGGGTTTGATTATTCCGTGGCGTGGTAGAGGGGGCGGATCTAGACGAGCGTGGGAGGCGATGGAGAGAGTGTGTTTGGGGGTATAGAGCGTATTTGGGCATGATGTGCTCGGAATCTGTGAGCGAGGGGAAGGGCGTTTGGCATATTTTGGGATAATCGGGCATCTGGTTTTGATCAAGGCACGGTGCATGGCGTTATGGCAGCGGACTAGCTCTTGGACGGGCTACTTTCTATGAACATGTACTACTTCATGCATTGCATTTCCGAATATTGCGTTCCGCCGCAACAAATGCTTGAGCACATGACTGCCGTGCGAGACGGCGGTCGATCACAATCTTTTCGGCATCCACATGTGGCCCTAACGTACGTACGCCTCATCATCTACTAGTCAAGGGGACTATACTGATTGTGGCAGGCAGCGCCTCATACTGTCCCCCGCTTTATTGACTTACTCGCCCTTGTAGTGATCATATACAATTACGGTAGGTAAGGTAACGGACGCTTCTTCTGCACAACACGTGGTTCTCATCTCCGCCGCTACGTCTCTTACGGAGAATGAGGTCCACGCACGTGATGGGATGAGTAGGTGAATGATCTCTGTAGGTTTACAAGCTTTTCCCCAACGAAGAAGAAAGCGATAAGTCTCACAAGAAAAAACAATCCATATCTTCACGCAGAGAGATGCTCAAACCGTCTCTCACAAACGGTCGGCAAACAGCTCTTCTCCTCTCTCGACGTGTGCGTGACGAAGAGGTGTAGTGAGTTAGTCAAGCAATCTCTCACTGCCTCGACCCTCACCTCAAGCCCTATGCCACTCCCCCCTCTATATAACCCCGCCCCCGCTTCTCCTTCTCCTTCTCCCTCTCCACCACCGTCCCCATCCCCAATCCCATCAACAATGCTAAACGACAACCAACTCATGACCGCCCTAGCCCTCAACACAGGACACATCCCCCCCGCCACCAGCCCCCTGCAAACCCCCTCCACCGTAACCGCCCTCCTCGAACTCAAAAACCTCGTCCTCGCAAACGCCCGCATCCTCTACGGCAGCGAGGCGCGCAAGTTCTTCGGTCCGTCCACCTCCCCCCACCCCCGCGCCCCGCATACAAAGGGTCGAGTCTCCTCTAACGAAAAAAGCAGACTTCGTAACCGCCCGCACCCCCACGGGCAAATACACCTGCGTCCTCGTCTGCTCGCTCGACGGGCACACGCGGATTCTACGCAAGGAAACGCAGGCCTGTGCGCTGGAGGCTGCGAGGGCGCTGGCGGATGGGTTGGTCGCTGATACGGGGGAGTTATTCGGTTTCGTCGCCCCTTTCTTTCTCTTTTCCGTTTTTTTCGGTCGCGCTGACGTGGTGGGATAGCCAAAGCAGACGTCGGTGACCAGCTGCACGGACAGCAGGGGTTCCGCGGGGAGGATGGGAAGTTTGAGATCGATGGGTACAAGGGGGTGAGGAGGTTTGCGGGGCCGTTGGATGATACGGGGACGTTGAGGGGGG